>OW028581.1:31249661-31254661 GCA_932294295.1 Alitta virens | reverse complement strand
ATATTATTGGTTCGATTTTAACATCTTTTCACAAGCAAGGATACACAAGATTGTTCCCACACATTTCACTCAAATCCACATGTAAAACTGAAAAACACCCAAGGCAATGACATCACATTTATCTTCATTATACACGTATTTCTTGCCAGTGCTAAACAACAGTATGACAGAAATGGATGGGCCCTTTCATTGCTTTGACTGCTGCGGAGTGCTTTCTAATCCTCTGAAATATGAGATTGTAAATAGTAGTATATGTCCCTGAGGGCCAAATAACTTTTCCAGTTTCCCATTTACCCTGTGAAGTACTGAAGTAGCTTCATGCACTGAACACAGGGGCAGTAGTAACCTACTGATGCTACTAAAAGTTTGATAAATGTTGTAGAAAATAAGAGTACACTCCTGGGCACAAAAATAAGGCAAGCCAATTTACAGTTTGTTTCATAAAATATGGTCGACTCTAGCTGTCTGTAGCGACCTGTACCTGGCTGTGGTCTAAACATGCTCAAGCCAGCTGCTTCTGTCCACTTCTATAGCTAATAATCGGCTTACATCTAACACCAGATTAATATAAACCTTGGTAAATGTACAAATTAATCTAATATATCTTAAATATGTACTTTTAGATCCAGTTTTGAGTAGCCAGCTATGAAGTTTGTCTAGTTTCAATTTGACGGGTCGTTTTTAATGAAACTAACTGTATATCAGTATTTTAACGGCACAAAGTGTAAATTACAACAGAATGCTTAAGCGTTTTGTGATAAGGGCTTTTGTCCAAGCTTGAAATACTGTTTTCTGGTGACAACAGTCAAACTTCAACATTTCATGAAGATACTGTGCCTATTCACTTTGCAAAAGTGATAAATAACATTTCTGTAAAGAGAAGGCTGCGAAGGAGTACTAACGTATGGTGCCCTATTATCGTCAGGTTTTTGTTCAACAATTAAAAGTCTTGCACATATTACCATTTCCTGATAACTCTATTGTTTAGTATAATCATTTTGCTTAACAAAATCATTAAAAATAACTAAATTTTAGCTAAACATAAGAAAATACATCCTGTCAAAACAAGTAACCTCATATTGACAATAATAGGACACTGGTGTCATTTTATGGTCACCTTGTTTTTAAGAATGATTTTTTTCTTTTTAAACAATGACTTCTCCCTGGTAAAACAGCCTCTGATGTAAAATTGATGACTCAAATTCTTAAAAGGAATTCAGGCAATATTTGTAAATTTACTGCCAATAACTTTTATTGAATATCTGTCTACTTCTACCTTATAGCCGGCTTAAACTACCACCACTGAAAAAATAAAAACCTTGGTAAATGCAAGAAATTTATGTAATATATCATGAATATGTCTGTGCAATCGACTTTTTTTTTTTCAACAAAAGATTAAATATATGCATCACTCTCAACTAATGCACCAAATGGTGCTGCATGTACTTTTAGATCCGGCTTTGAGTAGCCAGCTATAGCCAGCTATAGCCAGACAGTTCCATTTAGTGGCAGGTACCATCGTATGGCAAACATTTTTCTAGCTTTGTCTAGGTTCAATTCGACCGGCCATTTTTTATGAAGTTAACTGTATACTTCTCAAGTTCTCAATACAACCTTAAACGGGAGTTCCCGTATTACACAGGGGCTCCTATAAAGAAGAGCAGCCAAGGCAAAAAGTAGACCTTAAAATCTGATATTTATGGAAAATGTGATCAGAGTAGAACAGCTTCCATTATACACATTATGACCAAGAATATCAGTTGTGTGAAACACATCACCCTTCAATACTCTAGCTGTGTGTAAAGTATATGCCTGGAATATATGACAAAGATTGATCAAAAGTTGGTTGCTTAAAGAGTTTTATGTCAGCTAAATGACGTATAGATCGTTTGATGTGACAAGGAGCTACATTGCATAAAAAGGATGATGACACTATAAAGCTACCCTAGCCTGTTATTCCAACAATATGACATTGAATACCGTTTGATGTCAGTTATTTTTCACTATCAAAGCAATATGTTCACCAGTGGGTGGCTAAGAATGAAATAAAAACATTCTGCCACTTCACTAAATACTAACAGTATAATTTTGTTTTTGATGATTCTTAAGCACTAATTAGTAGTGGTCCTATTTTCATCTAAGCCTATCGCCAGCATTCTTAAGCACTAATTAGTAGTGGTCCTATTTTCATCTAGGCCTATTGCCAGCATTCTTAAGCACTAATTAGTAGTGGTCCCATTTTCATCTAGGCCTATTGCCAGCATTCTTAAACACTAATTAGTAGTGGTCCCATTTTCATCTAGGCCTATTGCCAGCATTCTTAAGCACTAATTAGTGGTGGTCCCATTTTCATCTAGGCCTATTGCCAGCATTCTTAAGCACTAATTAGTGGTGGTCCAATTTTCATCTAGGCCTATTGCCAGCATTCTTAAGCACTAATTAGTGGTGGTCCCATTTTCATCTAGGCTTATTGCCAGCATTCTTAAGCACTAATTAGTGGTGGTCCCATTTTCATCTAGGCCTATTGCCAGCATTCTTAAGCACTAATTAGTGGTGGTCCCATTTTCATCTAGGCCTATTGCCTGCATTCTTAAGCACTAATTAGTGGTGGTCCCATTTTCATCTAGGCCTATTGCCAGCATTCTTAAACACTAATTAGTAGTGGTCTAGTTCTGTGTGGCTTGTAGGTCTAAAAGTAAGATACTAGTTGTGTTGCATTGGGCACAAAAAGAGCCTTGGTAAAAATAATACCCAATTTTTATTACCTATTTCAAATACTAAGCTGCACTGATATCGGATTACATATCTTCTGGGACCAATGTACCATCAAACCTGCCCTAGCGGCCACGTGTATGTAACAACCACCCGCTGTGAGCGGCCACTACACTGCAACTCCCCTGGACTAAAGTTTCATTTTATAAGCTTCAAACCAGGCCAATTGAGACACACCTGCACTTAGATTCGGCCTTGACTTCAGTCATAAATTACACCATTTTAGTCACTCTGCAGCCATATTAACACCAGTCTGGGCTCCTTCCGTTGCTGTCTATGTGTTGTAGCCTGTTGCAACCTTCCATGGTAATACTTTATTCATGAATGGTTTGACACTCACGCCATTCTCTCATCGAAGATCCAGGTTAAAAGAAAAAGACCAGGGACTAAGGATAACTGCATAGGGATGATTCAATCAGCCAGTACATTGTCTAAGACATTCATTCAATTAACGTCAAATCATTTAACTTCCTTCCAATGACACATGAATGTAAGATACATTTGTCATGTTTCAGAGATACAATGTTGCTGAAATCTGAACTCTATTTCATTAGGTTTTTGTCACAATATGAGAAGGTATGGAAATGTCTCTCATATTAAATTCGAGGAATATTCATTACATCTGTACATCTACCTTAGAAATTATATCTATGCAGCTACATCGACCCAGTCATGACTCAGGGATTTATAGACCAACAAATAGGAATATATCAAATAAATCTGTAGTAGCAATACTGGTTCAGGAAATCGTTTTTCAGTAAGACCTTAGTGGTGATGGAAAATTGAAATTTACCTTAAAGGTTTTTTCATTAAGAAGATATTCATTGCAAACCTAAGGTTCAGTGACTAATAGGCCAACAAACTTAAAAAAAAAAATTTTTTTAATAATTTTTTGTCAGTCAGCAAATACATTGTAAATTGAATGAATTATGTTCTTGGTCATTGGATTACAATTTAATAAAATTCAATATTCAATTCAAGTATTCATTGATGTATTGTTATGTATTAATATTTAGTAATGAATATAGGTTCTGTTCTATTAAGATATGTAATGTATGGAGAACACAATAGAGTCAAGTCCAGGGGTATAGGTTGAGAGGTGTTTATTGTGGTGGAAACACCCAAACTGACTGAGGTGCAGCCTGACCTTACTATATACAGTCAATTCAAACAAACGATTGTGGGGGCCAGTTGCACCCTCATTAATTCTGCAAATGATGCAGGTGCACTGGCTAGATAATTGAATATATACCAGACAAAGACGGACTAAATTCACACACAAGTAACTGTGAAACATATCTATAAAATTGAAATAGTAATACATGACATGTCATTTATTAATATTTAATAATGAATATAGGTTCTGTTCTATTAAGATAACAATAACATGATAGTATGTACCCACTTCTTGTAGGCATCGATTTTTTTTAATTTTTCATTGCAATGTGGTCTTGTTCATTGAATTTTGTTGTTGTAAATATAATTTTAAGCCGTTATAATACTATAAGACTAAATATGAGTGTATTGGAATTAGCTTATATTATGCTTGTTGGTCAAAAGTCGATTTCAAGATTGGTTGTGGCCGACAAACTTGACTAATTTGGTACGAACACTCGACCATGGGGGGCAGTTATATTAGGCAATGTTAATTGTCTATAAACGTTACTTTAACTAACATTCTGGTCAAAAAGTCTTTCATTTCAGGATATGTGTAATAATTATCTAATTAACGTAGGTCTAATGTAAGAAGATTGCTTCTTTTTCCAAGGCTATGTTATAATACTCTCTCCAGTGGGTATACAATATAATTATGTATGATGCAATAGTGTCTCAAGTGACATTTGCCAGCAGTGTGAGCAAGCCATATTAAGCTTGTACCATCTTTCCATCCTCAGGAAATCGTGGGCTTATTAGCAGCAATCAACTCCAATGGGCTATAGGCATATAGATGGCCGAGAGATATTGCTGTAACTAGTTATCATGCATTCCAGCAGCAGTCTATGAGTAACTCATTTACCGTGATTATATTGCACATATTTCGATTAATCATCATTTATATTTGATTGCATTAGCAGCATTACTGTTGCACTGTTTTTGCCCATCGAGCCCCGAGGGTCCCTGGAAACTAATTTTGAGCAAGTCACCAATGCCCTCACACAACTAACCCAGGCACTATTGACCTGTGATCATCGATTCAATTTTGTTCATTATCATTCAAGAAATGCAAA
>OW028581.1:31242161-31244661 GCA_932294295.1 Alitta virens | reverse complement strand
CTTATAAGCATATTGCAGTCCACCCTGCAGACTGGCATCTGCTGGGGTTTCAATGGTCCGACAAAATTTTCTTTTCTAAGGTTCTTAATTTCGGCTTACGATCGGCTCCGGCACTGTTCGATGTATTTGCGCATATTTTAGAGCTTTTTATGGTATGTGAGGGGGTCACCATGGATATCGTCAGATACGTTGATGATTTCCTGGTGGTCTCTCCCACCCACCATGCGTGTGCTGATAACATCAGCAAAATGATTGAGGTTTGCGGATTGGCTGGTTTTAGAGTTCAGCCAAGCAAGGTCACCTCACCCAGTTCTGTCGTCGAGTTCCTTGGCATCATTATAGACTGTGAGACCAAAGTATTGCGTATCTCTGACGCCAGAGTGTGTGAGATTAAAGATATATTGGCTTCATGGCAGGGCGCTAGAGTGGGCACAAAGCGGAGTCTCTTAAGTCTAATTGGCAAGCTCGCTTTTGCAGCCCGTGTAGTGCGTTCTGGCCGTGCCTTTATCGGACGGCTTATCGCCCTAACTAAGAAGGTCAAGTTCCTTCACTATAAAATTCGCCTTTCTGCTGAGGCCCGCAAAGACATTGTCTGGTGGGCAAAGTGTCTAGACACCCATAATGGAGTGTTTATGTATGACACTGATTGGTCCTCAGATGATGTCTTGCATGTCTATACAGATGCCAGTGACTATGGCTACGGAGGTCTTCTGGGGGACCAGTGGTTTGCTATGGTGTATGCTAGCGAATCTGCCTCCCTTCGGGAGCGCTCCATTAACTGGCGTGAGCTCCATGCAGCAGTCAAAGCTTTGGCCTCCTGGGGCGAGGCACTCAGTAGCAGGAAAGTTATTTTTCATATTGATAACTCCTCCGTCTGTTACATACTCACCAAACTTTACACTCCGGTTCAGGAGTTGCTTGAGATGGTACGCCAGTGGACCCTCGTGCTTGAGGCCAACAGCATTCTTAGTCGCATTGTCTACATTTCCACAGGTGATAATGTAGCTGCGGACAGGCTCAGCCGAGGTCAACTACATGAATTTCTAGCTGATGGTTTTTCAATGTCAGGTCGTGTATGGCCCGCAAAAGTTTCGTATTTTGGCACTACCATTTAACTGTATTTTACTGTTTCAGAATTGGATCGGCGAGCACAATCACTAGTTGCAACAGGGTTGGCGTTCAATTCACGTAAAGTCTACTGCACCGGTGTCAGGCATTACCTTAGATTCTGTCGTCAGTATCAGTTTGAACCACTTCATCTCACAGAGGTAACGGTATTACGTTTTATTGCCTATCTATCTACACTGTCTATTCTCGTTCGCTCCATTAAGGTATACTTAGCAGGAATAAAGTCATGGGTCATTGCATTAGGGGCCATGCCCCAGAATATCTATACAGTTCGGGTAAATTGGGCTCTCAAGTCTCTAGACAGGCGACATCCAGCACCAAGGTCAGCCGCACCTGTGTCTTATGCTATGTTAAAGCACTTATATGATACACTGCCTGATAATTACGAAAATATGATGATATTCACAGCCATGACCCTGGCTTTCTTTGCCTGCCTCAGAGCGTCCGAGTATACGTTTAATCCGCATGTATCTCCTCCCCTCCTAGCTTCACACATAAAGTTTTTTGAGCGGGCTGTCCCGCATTGCACACTGGAAGTAAGTTCATCCAAAACAAGCGTCAAGGGCTTTGGGGTAGTAGTCGGCTGTTCACAGACACATGTCTGTGCGCACTGTAATCTTAAAGCCTACCTGCCCCTCAGGCCGCTGGGTCTAGCTACCCCCTTGTTTTTGCACTCTGACAAGTCTCCACTGACGCATGAATCCCTTTCACGAGCTATGAAAGAGAGGTTCACTGCGATCGGTTATGACGCGTCTAATATTACGCCTCATTCTCTCAGGGCCGGCTCTGCTACAGAAGCAGCGCATAATAAATTACCTGACTCCTTTATTAAAAAGCTTGGCAGGTGGCGCTCTGGTGCTTATTCTAACTATATCAGGCCTTCAACTGCAGAGCTGGCCACTGCTGCAGCTAAACTCGCCGCAGGCTCGCATAGCACCCCACACTAACCGTTAATCCTCATTTCATATCTATCTCTCATAATTCACCTCTGTCTTATCTAACATTTAATTACTTGTGTTTGGGATTGCCTGCCATAGCATGCATCTGGGTGTCCACAAACACAAGCATGTAACATTCCTTTATGCCAATTAATAAATGTGGCAAATGTATCCATTTACCAAATCATGTGTTCTTGTTGTTCTTATGTGTTAAATGATGTTTACTAATGTGTAAACGGGGTTAACGCCCTCTTGGTCAAGGCAACATTCATTCCAGGCAATACCTTGATGGCCACCAGGGTCAAGTTATGTTCGCAGCCTCCACCAGGGACTGCCAGCTGGGCTAATCCAGTTGTCCCAGGTATATAAGGATCTCCCCCAGGCTACTGGTCATTCGCTTCTTTCTACTCCCTCCCACCGTCCCCTTAAAATTC